>BMAO01032668.1:0-20869 GCA_019973975.1 Trichonephila clavata | reverse complement strand
GAATTTTCTGAAACTTAAATCACAAAATCTAGTTGGATGAATGAACCATGGAAGTGGAAGTGTCTGCGTGGGGGCGTAAAATCACCTCAGAATTAGTAATTTTTGATGGTATTGAGAATCATGAGCTCTACACGGAGAAAAAAGAAATACTCAAAAATGACTACATGGACATGCTCAATTTGAAATGAGTTTGTTTATATCAGATTTGAACACATGCCTTTACAAATATGAGACATTACATGTACTCAAAATTTCAAAAAATGGTTAATTAACACTATCAAACAAATTAAAAAGATATTCAGGATTAAAAAAGTTTTTTTAATATACTGGCTACATATTTAAAGATTGGGGTTCAACAACAAATTTAGTTCTCATAAATCTTCCGAACTATTTTTCGTTTCTACCACGCTACCCGCGGACGAACACATGAGTACTAGATTGTTTTGATTTGTAAGGCTTTTATAGGAATTTAGCGTAAAATGTGAAAAAAATTGGCGGATTACTTAAAAAAAATTTAAGGTATGTGGCTACCTTCGGAGCATTTTATTGAAACAAATTTTCAACTAAAAAACACTTTTTTCTTTAAAAAGGGTGTGCATAGAACTAGGAATTAAGTTTCAAGTGTAGTATAGATACTTGGCGATGTCAAATTTTTTTGGTGACCAAAATCGATCGCCAAGCTACTTCACTTAGCGATAGGTTTCCCGAAGCCAGAATGAATTCGTTATCTCACCAATAATATCTATATAAAAATCGAAAGGGCCCTCTCCCCTATACTACACTTGAGTCAGGAATTAAAATACAATTCCACAAAATTTTAAATTATTTTGGATAGATTGGGAATTTTTAGTTAAAAATTGCAGTTACAGTAAACCTTGTATTGAAAATTCTAATTAATATATTCAAATAATATTAAAACTGCACACAAATAACATCATTATCTGTGCCTAGAGCGATAAGAGTTACATTATTTTTTTGAAATTTGTCAATTTTTTAAAAAAAAAGCATATTTTTTCTCACAAATTGTATGTGCAATAAAATGCATATATACATACACAGAGATTATAGTCTATAATACAAATAAAATAAAATAAAAGTTTTCTTAAAATGTTAATTCAATGTCT
Source organism: Trichonephila clavata (assembly GCA_019973975.1). Classification (NCBI taxonomy): domain Eukaryota; kingdom Metazoa; phylum Arthropoda; class Arachnida; order Araneae; family Nephilidae; genus Trichonephila; species Trichonephila clavata. The sequence continues at coordinate 19,745 of BMAO01032668.1, read as the reverse complement.
TAAAAAGAAATCCATTTGTGAACTTTACCGTGAAGCCAAAAAACATAGTTTCTCAGACAATGCTTTTAAAGATTTAAATACAATATGAAAAATGTTCTACTAGTTGTACATTTCTTAAACTCACCATAATTATAGCTCAAACTCTTTAGCTTCATGTTTAACTAATTTTCAACCCTTTTGCTGTTTTCTGGAGAGTTTTATAGATTATAAAAATTGTCGAGTTTAGTAAAATTTTCATGAAAAATTGCAATTAGGATCTTTTACACAAAATTCTAATGAATGTATTCAAATAATATTTATACAGTACATAAATAATGGAACATCTTTATATATTAGGAATTAAAAGATATGTATTACTTTTAAAAGTTTTTTAAATATGCCAAATTTTATGCAAAAACTCGATTTTTAAAAAATTAATGATATTTTTTACATTTAAATGCAATGAAGTACATAAATACAGTGAACCCCAAAAGTGTTCGTACACTTGCAGTTTCCTATAAAATTTAATGATTTCGACTAATAAAAATTAATGTATAGAAATTGTAATTTTTTTATGATATCTGCAACTTGTTCTTAATGGAATGACATAATTATTTTTTTAAAAATAGCATAACTATTATTTTTAAAAATTAATAATCAAAAAGCTCCTGAAAAATTACGCCACTAAAGTCTTAGAACACTTAACAAAAATCTCAACATAGCTTTAAATATTGTATTTCTTTCTTAATTTAGAACTTAATAGGATATCTTTTAGTGTCCACAACAACTTTTGGACATCTTGATATAGATTTAATGAGTTTTTGTAATTTCTGCATCGATTTACCTCCATGCTTCTGTGATTATTATTTTTACTTCCCATTATGTGTTTATGTCATGTTTTTTTATTTTAAATCTAGTTCTCCCCAAATATGCTCTGCTGGGCTAAATAAATTGATTGAGGAGGTGTTTCACAAAATTTTGGGCCAGTTATAAAGACACCAGCGGTGTACATTGAGAGCAGTACGCTTGGCTTCATTATCCTGTTAAAATATGAAGTCGTGTTCAATATCAAATTTTGGACAGACAATTTAAAATTTCTCTTTAAAATATTTGACTAGAGCTCATGATTCTCAATACCATCAAAAATTACCTAATTCTGTGGCTGATTTACGCCCCCACGCAAGAACACTTCCACTTCCATGGTTCATTCATCCAACTAGATTCTTGTGACTTAAGTTTCAGAAAATTCAAAATTGACAGGAAAGTGATTGGGATGACAGAAAATTCAACATTTTTGGTTCTGATGGGCATATAATAGTTTTAAAGGAAAAAATGAGGCATTTAATCCAGTGAATTTATGTGGAACAAGAGCTCCTCCACCTCCATGATTCAACACAGAGGTGTTCTTGCGGGGGAGGGGGGGTGTAAATAGGCTTCAGGAATTAGGTAATTTGGTATTTTTTGATGGTATTGAGAATCATGAGCTCTATTTAAATATTTTAAAGAGAAATTTTAAATTATCCTCTCAAAATTTGGATATTTCAGACGACTTCATTTTTTAACAGGATAATGACGCCAAGCGAACTGCTCTCAATGTACACTGCTGGTGTCTCTATAACTGTACCCAAAAGTTTGAAAACACTCCTCAATCAATTTATTTAGCCCAGCAGAGCATATTTGGGGAGAACTAGATTTAAAATAAAAAGAAAACATGACATATAAACACATAATGGGAAGTAAAAACAATAATCACAGAAGCATGGAGGAAAATCAATGCAGAAATTACAAAAACTCAATAAATCTATATCAAGATGTCCAAAAGTTGTTGTGGACACTAAAAGATATCCTACTAAGTTCTAAATTAAGAAAGAAATACAATATTTAAAGCTATGTTGAGATTTTTGTTAAGTGTTCTAAGACTTTAGTGGCGTAATTTTTCAGGAGCTTTTTGATTATGAATTTTTAAAAATAATAGTTATACAATTTTTAAAAAAATAATTATGTCATTCCACCAAGAACAAGTTACAGATATAAAAAAATTACAATTCCAAAATATTAATTTTTATTAGTCGGAAACAATAAATTTTATAGGAAATTGCAAGTGTACGAACACTTTTTGGGTTCACTGTATATACACAGAGATTAGAGTTTGATTCATAACACAGATAGAACTAAATAAACATGTTCTGAAAATTTAAATTCAATATCTTAAAAATATTTTGTGTAGGGATCAGCATCTGGTTTTGTTAACTCCAATTCCAGTTTACTAATTATGCTATAACTTTGCTTCTAGATATCATAGAAACAAAAATAGAGTGTTTTTGGAATCTTAAATGTATAGTCTTTAAAATAAAAACACAAAAGTAATTTTTGAAAATTTTCACCAAAACTGCGAATTTTGGGTAGTCACATATCTTAATGAAATTTACTTGATTCATAATAAGTCACATTGTTGATTTTTTGGGCACTTGCTTATAGGCAAATAATAATTTAAGTATTCCTTTGCTACATTGGAATAGTTTTATTTTCATATTGAACTTTAAAATAGCTTGCATGTCTTGAAAAAGGCAAGCCTACAAAATAAATTTTTGTTTTCAATTAGTAATCTTTTTAAGAGACTAATTTCTTGTAGATTTTAAAGAACTTTTCTAGCTTATTGGTAAACTTATGGAAAATGTCTTAAAAGTTCTCATAAAGAAATTATTTCATTACATTTATTTTATGGTTCCTTTATTGTGACTATAGTGTTTTGTTTATTTGGATGAAAATAAATGAAGTATATATATCAGATTCTTTATATTTAACCCAATATAAATATATTTTATGCTTTTACTCATTAAAGAAAGGTAGAGAAAAATTATGTTTTTACCATAAAATCTGGCATATCATGTATACCATCGTATTACATGCACTTATACTTTCAAGTAGCAATTTTTAATTTTTATGTTTATTTGCTGAAAATGTGCACCCCCATTTTCATGAAGAAACCTGAGATGTATGCGAGTCATGCTCTTAAAGTTTGAAAGTCATTTATTCTAAGCTTTAGTAAAAAATAGTATACATCTAGAAGTGCAACCCTTTAAGTTCATAAGGAATGCCATTTCTTTTAAATAACCATTATTTTGATCTATGTAGAAATCTAATTTTTTTTCCTGTGCTCACATTTTTTAAAGCTCTTATTTTTATACCTGGTATATAACGTGCACGCATAAAATTCAATCTTATTTTTTGTGTTAAAAGTGTGCACCATACACCAGATTTTACGATACATATTACCACAACAATGCCAATGTTCAAGATAACGTGCCAAGTTGGTGACCTGATTTTGCATGTGTCGTATGCGCCAGATTGACTACCATGTGTTGTATTACATATAATTTCACCAATATGGTTGCAATATTATGAAAGTACCAAAAATTAATACAGCTTGGGTACAAAAACTCCTGTATGCAGGTATGTTGTACACAAGTGAAAAAACATAAATCTTGGTATACTTACGTATTATCACAACCAATTGGTGACATTATATGAAACAAAGCACCTGTTTGCCAATTCAGCACGTTCAACACACAGGAACTCGGAGGGTACTTGTGTATTTTTGCGACAATCGCTGACTCTAAATAACTCGCTGAGTTGGCCACCCCGATTTCCTATGTGTGGTACACACTGAATTGGCTGCCAGGTGCTTCATTTCATATAATATCGCTAATAGGTTGCAATAAGACGCAATTACCAATCAGGGTTGCCAACTTGGTGTGTTATTATTAGATTTGGCATTTGTTGTGATAATACGTAATTTGTTCAGTCTGACGTATTTGAAGCACAATTAATTTAAATTATAGTTTTAAGAAACATGCTTTTTTATCAAACTAAAAAGTAAGAAATAAATCTTAATATAAGAATAAAATGATTAACTAGAAAATTAATGTCATCGTGGTAAAGGCGTGGGGTCCTCTGTACTACATTTTTACACTAACTCTGCATTTTGGAATAGAACTAGTAAGAAATTATAACAATTGATATTGAGCACCCCACTCTTTTATATGCAGTTATTATTTTTCCAGTTTCAATTTTATTTTTTTCTGCTTTTTTCTTGGCATTTCTAAATACCTTTTGTTCTATTTCTTTAAATCCTGGCATTCATATTTTTCTAATTGGTTTTCTATAAAAAAAGTACTTATGTTTTTGCTTCTTAATGTAATTCCTTTTTTGCCAGGAATAAGCCATTCTTTTAAATTATTGTCGTGTTGAGTTCTTAGTGGGAGACCATCATCATTGATTGAATACTATTGGATGCCAAAATTTTTGCAGCGATTTCAAAACCACTTCTAAAAGATGTTTAATGTGTAGTGTACTGATAGCAAATTAGTTCCTGTATATATTGTTCCAATGTGTGGTATTTTTTTAACTGTTGTTTTTATAAATGTGAAATTCAGGTAGACGTGCAATATTTATAAAAATTGTATTTTTTAAATCTTTTATCTTGTTTCTAAATTATGAATGCTTTATTTTTAATTTGCACTAATTTCATTTCTGCTTGTTAGTACAAATCTTGATTTTTAATGTTTCCACTCATAATTTGTTTTAAATTTTGATATAGCTCTGAATTTTTTTTATACATATTTTATGGATAAAATTAATCTATGAATTTCATACATTTTGCACTTTCTGCCAAAGACCATTGGTTTCACATTGTAGCCTTTGTCCTTATGTTCTAAATACTCATACAGGTATAGCATATCACTACATGTGTTATGCTAAATTTTGTAGATAGTCATTTCGAAAACTATATAATTATGAACAACCTTTGTAAAAATTTTACTCTAATGAGAAAACTTTCAAAATTCCTTTCAGAACCAGCTATCTATAAATTCTGCAGTAAATAATTTAGATGACTCGCATATCCTAACATGTAATTTATTTGAAACAACACTGTTTGAAAGGCATTTTCACTCACATTTTGTAACTCAAAGACATGATTTGATAAAAAAATTAAAAAGTTGTTTATTTATGTACTTTTACACACTTTCCTATATTTACAATGATAATTCAATATATATTACACTAAAACATAATCTGTTCTGCACAAATAAGGATGGAGTTGACTATAATATGGATTAGATAGTGTTTATAAAAAAAAAATTTCACTTATATTCTTGTTTATTTTTTATGTATATATGTATGTGTACAATTTCCAGAATAAATATTTCAACAATATGATTTTGGTTTGTTTTATTTTTCTTGTTAACAGTGAATAATTGAAAATAAAATGCTGTATAAAGTAGAAAAATGGCTAGATTATGATTCTGTTGCTCCTTGGGATGTTATTTTTTCTTTTAAATGGGTGCAGAAAACTTCTCTAAAAACTCTTTCCAGTTGGTTAAAAACTTGTTTATTTTAAATGTTTTTTAATGCAAAAATCTACTGTTATAGTTGTTTTTACATTCTTCTAAGGACTGAAATTTTTAAGTATTTTAATTTTAAAAAAACCATTAACTTAAAAACTATAATATTTGTTTTCTTTGGTGATAGGAGAGTGTAAAATCAGTTGATTTAACAAAAAACGATCTTAATTTTTAATATAGCAATGCATTTTCTTTATTTCCATGTGGATAGATGTTTCTATTTAAACAAAACAATTGATATAAAGAATACTTACACACCTGGATCTAATGAGTGTTAGTTTAGTCAAAAGGTTTTTTTCTTCAGGTTACATAATATGTAAAAAAGCTATTTCTTTCTGGCATTGTTTTGAAATTTTTACTTAGAAAAATTTGTTATTTATCATAATGTTTCCTAGATATTTCTAATAACTTATTATTGAAGGGCTGAATTTTTTTAAATAAAAGTTAATTTTCTGCTTGTATATGATTTTAAGGAAACAATATAATGCTTCTAGAGAAACATAAATATAAATAATGAATCAAATTGCTTCTGGAACTAGTTCAAAATGCATACACATTTGTTTAACTATTACATCAAATTCATTTTTGCAGTTTTCAAAGATTTATATTTGCGGTAAAAGTTCGAAGACATGCAGTTTGTGATCAAATAATAGTTGCATTTTTTTTTCTCGAAAAGTAATATTTTTGTTGATACTTGCGTATTGTCGCCACCGTATTGGCGACATTGTATAAAACGAAGTACATGGTTGCTAATTCAGCGCGTAGGACACATGCGAAATCGTTACTGCCAATTTGGCGAGTTATCTTTAACTTAGGCACTTTCGCGATAATATGCGAGTACCTTTTTGTTACACACAATAAATGTAAAATGAATTTTGGTTTCGAAGTTAAGTGTAAAAATTTCATGAAATGAAAATAAAATAATACGTAAGATGTAGAAAGTGAAAATTTACAACTCAGGTATCACATTTTTAAATTCCTTAAGATTTGGGTTAATAAATATTTTTCTGTTAAAAATTCATATTAGATCAACAGTACCGAAAATAAATGCTATTCATACTCATTTTATTGTTTTAACTCATATTTGATACATTAACAGATTCAAATATGAGTGCATTATATACTCATATCGATCTTTCATTCTCAAAAATTTGATCCCGTAACAGGTTCAAAAATGAGAATGTACTTGTGTCTCGATATGAGAATATCCGATTCTCAGATTTGAGTAAGCGTGCATCGGAGCTATTTTGAGAATGTGAGGTACTCAAAAGTGAGCTGCTTGCTCTCAGTTTTGAAGATCGTTTCTCGCAGTGTAGTCAAATATTTTAAAGAGAAATTTTAAATTGTCTGTCCAAAATTTGATATTGAACACGACTTCATATTTTAACAGGATAATGAAGCCAAGCGTACTGCTCTCAATGTACACCGCTGGTGTCTTTATAACTGCCCAAAATTTTGTGATAACACCTCTTCAATCAATTTATTTAGCCCAGCAGAGCATATTTGGGAAGAACTAGACTTAAAATAAAAAAAACATGACATAAACACATAATGGGAAGTAAAAATAATAATCACAGAAGCATGGAGGTAAATCGATGCAGAAATTACAAAAACTCATTAAATCTATATCAAGATGTCCAAAAGTTGTTGTGGACACTAAAAGATATCCTATTAAGTTCTAAATTAAGAAAGAAATACAATATTTAAAGCTATGTTGAGATTTTTGTTAAGTGTTCTAAGACTTTAGTGGTGTAATTTTTCAAGAGCTTTTTGATTATTAATTTTTAAAAATAATAGTTATGCTATTTTAAAAAAAATAATTATGTAATTCCATTAAGAACAAGTTGCAGATATCATAAAAAAAATTACAATTTCTATACATTAATTTTTGTTAGTCGAAATCATTAAATTTTATAGGAAACTGCAAGTGTACGAACACTTTTGGGGTTCACTGTATTTATGTACTTCATTGCATTTAAATGTAAAAAATATCATTAATTTTTTAAAAAATCGAGTTTTTGCATAAAATTTGGCATATTTAAAAAACTTTTAAAAGTAATACATATCTTTTAATTCCTAATATATAAAGATGTTCCATTATTTAAGTACTGTATAAATATTATTTGAATACATTCATTAGAATTTTGTGTAAAAATCCTAATTGCAATTTTTCATGAAAATTTTACTAAACTCGACAATTTTTATAATCTATAAAACTCTCCAGAAAACAGCAAAAGGGTTGAAAATTAGTTAAACATGAAGCTAAAGAGTTTGAGCTATAAATATGGTGAGTTTAAGAAATGTACAACTAGTAGGACATTTTTCATATTGTATTTAAATCTTTAAAAGCATTGTCTGAGAAACTATGTTTTTTGGCTTCACGGTAAAGTTCACAAATGGATTTCTTTTTAAGACATTGAATTAACATTTTAAGAAAACTTTTATTTTATTTTATTTTATTTGTATTAGACTATAATCTCTGTATGTATTTATGCATTTTATTGCACATACAATTTGTGAGAAAAAACATGCTTTTTTTTTAAAAAAATTGACAAATTTCAAAAAATAATGTAAATCTTATCGCTCTAGGCACAGATAATGATGTTATTTGTGTGCAGTTTTAATATTATTTGAATATATTAATTAGAATTTTCAATACAAGGTTTACTGTAACTGCAATTTTTAACTAAAAATTCCCAATCTATCCAAAATAATTTAAAATTTTGTGGAATTGTATTTTAATTCCTGACTCAAGTGTAGTATAGGGGAGAGGGCCCTTTCGATTTTTATATAGATATTATTGGTGAGATAACGAATTCATTCTGGCTTCGGGAAACCTATCGCTAAGTGAAGTAGCTTGGCGATCGATTTTGGTCACCAAAAAAATTTGACATCGCCAAGTATCTATACTACACTTGAAAATTAATTCCTAGTTCTATGCACACCCTTTTTAAAGAAAAAAGCGTTTTTTTAGTTGAAAATTTGTTTCAATAAAATGCTCCGAGGGTAGGCACATACCTTAAATTAATTTTTTTACGTAATCCGCCGCATTTTTATCACATTTTACCGCTAAATTCCTATAAAAGTCTTACAATATCAAAACAATCTAGTACTCATGTGTTCGTCCGCGGGTAGCGTGGTAGAAACGAAAAATAGTTCGGAAGATTTATGAGAACTAAATTTGTTGTTGAACCCCAATCTTTAAAATATGTAGCCAGTATATTAAAAAAACTTTTTTAATCCTGAATATCTTTTTAATTTGTTTGATAGTGTTAATTAACCATTTTTTGAAATTTTGAGTACATGTAATGTCTCATATTTGTAAAGGCATGTGTTCAAATCTGATATAAACAAACTCATTTCAAATTGAGCATGTCCATGTAGTCATTTTTGAGTATTTCTTTTATCTCCGTGTAGACATTTCGAGTTGATGCAAAGGCTTCTCCGCCTATGCCACGTTTGGATCCTCTGGGAATTTTAATACAAGGCGAGGTCTTCATCTCAATCAGCACGAGGAGGAGGTACCGAGACGCATTTAAAAATTTAATGTATGTTTTTTACAAAAGTTACTTTTTGTAGAGTTTAGAATTAAATGGTTAAAAATTATCTTTTCTTGCGAAATTTTTAATAAAATTTTTGTAAATTAATTTAAACACATTGCTTGGACCAACTAAACCTTATTTATAGCGATTATTCGTTTCCATCATCGTTGTGTAATAAATTCAAATTATCAAGTTTTTCCACACAACTGGTATTCAAAAGAAGTATCAAATTATTTTTGTATATAATTTAAACTCTAATAAAATAACTATACTTCAACATTTTAACTATTACATTTTTCAGACTTATGGGTCTATTAAAGGCCTATGCTTATTGCTGTATGCTCCATGCATTGTAGATCGAAAAATTGTTCTACGTCATTCTATACTATGACTGTCCTATGCCCCCGTTTTAGTTTGCGACTGCATAAATTATAGATTTTCGCTATTACGTTGCGTGAATTACTCTAGATTATTACTAAATGCAAATACATCAAGTTTGTTAAGAAAAAAGGCATTAGCATATTTTACTTAAATTATACTTAAGAATTCTTTACAATGCGTAAATAAATGTTTTTTGAAGTAAAATAGTGAGTGAAGTATACATTCTCCTTTTAAAAAAATAGGTAAAATGGTTTCATATATACTTGCGTGAAAATATATATTCTGTTCAAGACTGAATTTTTATTGTTAGTTAAACAGTTTCCAGTTTGTAAAATCAAAAGTCTAAGAATTTGGACCCTATAAAAATTCCCAAATAAGTTGATGAAGGTTGATCGAGCGAATAATTATCTTTTTCGAATATATTTATCCGAATAAGGCTAGTTATTATAGCATTTTGTTCTCTTTAATACCATGCAAATGTTCTCTCTCCAAACTTCTACTCAATGCCAATGGGAAAATTTTAGCGTACATCAGCCTCTTTTCACAGAGGGGGGAGGGGTCTTTAGAGGTACTAGGGTTCGAACTCATGACACGCTGACCACAAGCTTGTGAACATGACCACCAGGCTCCCTCGGTCACATTCATTCTCGGATAATCCGTTAATCAAGAGTTCAGAGTAATCAATTCAATTAAAAAAAAATGAATAATATCCCAGTTATAAGTATATATAAAGAAAAAAATTAGTTAATTTCCGATGAAATAAAAAAACATTTGCATTACTCTTTCATTACAATATTAGTTTGAGTATCAATTAAATTTAAGGCAGTTGACAAATGAATTACAAGACTTCAGGTAAATCGGGAGAAATCAATTAAAAATTGCGTTGGATTCGACTTTTTAAATTTGTATTTTTCCAAAGAAACCATATTTTTGATGAAAAATGAACAATGCTAAGCCAAAAAAGCGAAAATCTTATACAGTTTCTTATGAATAAAATACATGGCGTGGAAAAATCTAAAATCAATAGAATTTTTCACGTCCACTCCAGAACCACTCAAGCAGAAAACTATAAAAACCGAACAAAAGATCACAATTTCGAAAGTGGACAAAAAACCTTAATCAAACAGCAGCCCCCTTACCGAAAGTCATCTCTATGGTAATTTTCTCAATCGGGGCGTGACATTATTAAAAAAAGGAAGGGGGGTTTGCTCTCACAAAGGGACATTGCAGATTGCATTAATTATATGCGCGCAAAGGCCCCTTTTGTTCCCGTGATCTCACGTGACCTCTTGACCCCACCCCGACGTTTCCTGTGGCAGCCATTCATGATGGAGGGGAGGGGTCACTAGAGGGGAAGCAAAGTGCTACTCCCCGTGTTCGGGGGTGTATTTGGAAGGGGGGTAATTTCCCTATTAGTCATAGAGGGTTCGTGGAGTGATCTTTTGGTCATAACCTATTTGGATCGATGCGACAAAAGGTGGCAAAGGAGAAGTCATTGGTTATTTCATGACAGAGTGAAGCAGATCGTTTTGGGATTCATTTTAAGCTCATTCATTTTTTCATTTTAAGCTCTCCGAAAATTCTCCTTTATCCTATAAAAACAAATATGTTGCAAAAAAAAAAAAACGATTTTCAAAATTACCCACATCCAAGTTAGGGTAGTGTTTTTTTTAAACTTTGACATACTAGTAGTAGGTGCACCTCCACTAAAATAATAATTTTGAGGAACAGCCTCTCTCGAAGAAGTATTTTTATTCCAAAATAAGTCTAAAATGCAATATTCGAAATTCTTGCATGAGAATTTTGATAGCAATCGAGAAAAATCCAGATTCATTTCAATGCAGGCTAGTACCTAACTATAAGAGTTGCCCAAATGAAAAGTTGGCAAGTTGAATAAAAAGAATACCTTTATTGGAATTTAAAATAAATCGCCTTAGGCCGTTGTAACACAGGTCCCATTGCTTCGACAGTCGATCTATGTCTTTGAGGTAAGAAAACAGTGGTTGATTCTCGAGAAAGTCCTGCATAGCTTACTTCACTTTATTGTCCGAATGAAAACGTTTTGCTCTGAAGTGAAAAAAAATGTGGAAAGTTTCAGGGAAACAAATCCGGACTGTACAATATGTGTTCCAAAACTTTTCAACGAATTTTTAAGGGTATCTGAGCTTTACGAAAAAGTTTGGGCTGGCATTTTCATGAAGATCTGGTATCGTTTGCCACCTTTCACGCAAACTTTTGCACTAGTTGTTCGAATTAAGCAGTGCTCGTCATATAGACTCTCCCCATTCCCTGATAATTGCCTGCATTCAGCTCACTTTCCGCAATCAGAAACCATACTACCACGCAATGCTCCGATATGGACGCATCCATGAATAACACGACTTTACTTTTGATCTATGTCCTCTACCAAGAACAGGTTTCATCGTTACACGTTGTATGCTGTGTACGGTGAATTACGGTGTATTTGTGGCCATACGGACTGCTTGCAACCCTCCATCCCATATCTGGAATTCTGCAATGTGGAATCGGCGAAAGAAGTGATCTTCATTCTGTGACATACAGCACGGCGATTGGTTGAAAGGACTAGTCCGGTAGGCGTGCCTATGGTGCTGGTACGCTTCTTAAAGTTCCGGATGGGAAGTTAATCGGGAGAGCTGAGAGGCGGCTCTCTGATTGGATGCTGGAAAGTGAAGATAGTGACTTCAATTGGGTGCCCAGGGGTATGCGGTGTACATCTCCTACCTCCCTTTATATCCATGTTCGGTGGCGCTGCTGTAGCTGCAATCATTTTAGCACAATTGCACGTGTCCACTTTTCATTTAAACAACCTTTATATATCTGGGCAGAAAGACATTAGAATGCACGCTATATTTATTGAGATAATCAATTAGCAGTGCGCATGCGCGTATAATTTTTTTTCTACATGCAAATGATATTGAACTTAAGTGAGTTAGAAGAGAATTCAGAGATCTATGATCTCTTTTATTTTAGAAAAACACAAATTTTGAAGAAGTCAGAAAAGCTTTAGTTACAGGTGATGACTTAAGATCCTCCCTCCCCCAAGGAAATCTATGAACGATTCCACTTTTGTCAAAAGGTTTTGTCAGATTCGAAAATTTGTAATCATATAGACGAACATTTTCAGCTCGAAATAAGAAAGAAAAGAAATCCGACATCATAATTTTGAGTTTTATTTTTGGTATATGCTGAAGTTTTTAGTAAAAGCCTAAGGTCACACGAAGAAAAAATTGTGACACTGTAAGATAAATTTAAAAGAAAAAACTATGCTCCTTTATAATCAATCCTCCGTTAGATCATAAGCCACAATTAAAAACGTCTTTTCAGGCACATCAAAAAGTGCTTTTTACTTGTATCATATGCAGACTATGCAAATATGGGTATCACAATTCTTCAACCCATTAACGCAAACTTGCTTTGAGAAAAACTGGAAAAAAATCAACTGTTTTTATTGAAAAAAACACATTTTAAAACCTTGCTTTAGTCAAAAATAGAAAATAAAAAAAAGTACAAAATAAAAAATTTTAATTGGGGATTTGGATCCACATTGCAGATTAGAGCCGTACATCTACTTTTGTTATCTTTCTTTTCGAAAAGCAGTTTCGATAAAAAAAAAAACATTTTTTTATCAGTAAAAATATTTATATTTTTCTACAGAAATAAGGATAGTAGTATTTGTTTTAAGAATTTATTCAAAATTTTTCTTTGTCCGATATATTTGGAGGCAAAGTGTAGCACATAGCGTAACATTACGGTTGTTATTTATATGTAACGACTCTTTTCTATTCATTTTAGCACAGCACAAACGCCGTATCTTATAGGATCTTGTTTTGACTTTATTCTACCAAAGATGGGGAAATGACGTTCCGTTAGTCGTAAAATTCTTAAAGATTTTGTGGACTACCCGATTTTCGAAGTGAAACTTCTATGCTCACGGAGTGAATGGAAAATTTGACCAGTTTTGCGTAACAGGGAGAAAACGAACGGAAGTAGTGATTTCCCCCGCCATCTCCCCCAAATCGTCACATTGGTGAGGAAATAGCGAGCGGGAGGAAAAGAGAGGTAGGCACCCTGTGACTTGCGTCATATCCGTGAAAAAGTTGGATGATTGCCCGCCTTTCCAATTGGTCGATTTCCCCCCCCCTCCCTTTTTCTCACCAGACCAGGGGACATTTGTCAACGGTTATATGTGTTGCAATGTTTGCGTTACGGTGTAGACAAAAAAGCTCTTGCAGCAAAAGCATGCCTTTTTAAAATATTTCCTTAGATTGTTGGCCACATGGTGAAGTTTTCGGCAGATAATTTTTTTTTTTTAAATTTTCATTTGCGTTGAATTATTATTGATTCTAATCAGAATGCCTAAATCAAATGCACAAAGAGGAAAAGAGTTTCGTGAAAGAAAAAGAAAAGAAAAACCAGCAGAAAGTCCAGTCGAAAAAGTGATAAAAAAAAACCCAGAAAAATAGTGCAAATTCATCAAGCGCTACTGCCAAATCTAGATCAGAGTACATGAGAAAATATTTAGCACCGAAAAAAACACTGCAAAATATTCTCTTAATGCCGAGTTTAATGACTGATGATGGGAATGCTATTGAGACTCATCTAATGCCAGCACAGATTAATACGGACTTTGTGAACCACCCTGTGCAGTCAACAAATACAGAGCCCTCAACAAGTCTAGTATGTGTTGGAACTGATACATGTGAATCGATAATAAATTCTATCTTGCGTTACAAAGACTATGATTCCCATAAAAATGCTCACAAAGATTTCCAAAAGCGATTCGTTGATAATCCTTTCGGTCACGGGTGTTCGATTTACGATAGATTATGGTTTAGAGATGATTTGAGTACGGCCTGTTGCTGAGCATAAAAATATTTTACAAAATATTTTACCGGGAATTAATTTAGAAGACGTTAAAGCGTGCTACAGTTGCCGACAAAGTTTAAATAGGAAAAGTATACCAAATTTATCAAAATATAATGGTTTTGTATACCCAGAAATTCCAGCACATCTTCCTACTTTGGATATGGTATCAGAAAGACTCATTTCTCCACGAATACCTTTCTGCAAATTAGGCGATTGAGACATGTACACGGTCAGTTTGGAATATTAGGGCAAATAATCAATGGTTCCAGTATCTGTCAATACAATGGTTAATCGACTGCCTCGGCCGCCCATCCGGTATAGTGGTCAGTGAAGCTGACTGCGGTGCCGCAGGGACTAGGTTCGAATCCCGGAGAAGGCATGGATGTTTGTGTTGTAATCATTTCTTCTGTGTTGTTTACCCCCGTGTTATACGTTCGGTGGTGCACGGGGTTTATAAATGTTAAAAAAAATCGACTGCCTCTGAATGTTGATGATTGTGTCAATGTTCACATCAAACGGAGGAAAATTCACAGAACTAGTTATTTGATGGGTTTGGTTACTAAAAAAAACATCAAAACATGGTTGCAATATTTAGTAGCTACTCCACTGTACAGAATGTATGATAGCAAACGCTGTTATGGAATGAAGAGAAATATCTTCGTATTGCTCCTGGAGAAGCGAATGTACCAAGAATCTTGCTATTTGATAAACATGCTGAGGAGCTCAAACTGCATCACTTGCAGTTAATGCCTCAGAAATTAGCGAAATATGTGCAGCTCATTACATCATGGAAAATAAACAAACAGTCCTCTTGGCATGTATCTATATATCACCGGATAGTTCTGACGCAGCTGTTATTACCTTCATCAATAAAGTTTTAGTGCTACACTGCGAGAAACGATCTTCAAAACTGAGAGCAAACAGCTCACTTTTGAGTACTTCACATTCTCAAAATAGCTCCGATACACGCTTACTCAAATCTGAGAATCGCATATTCTCATATCGAGACACAAGTACATTCTCATTTTTGAACCTGTTACGGGATCAAATTTTTGAGAATGAAAGATCGATATGAGTATATAATGCACTCATATTTGAATCTGTTAATGTATCAAATATGAGTTAAAACAATAAAATGAGTATGAATAGCATTTATTTTCGGTACTGTTGATCTAATATGAATTTTTAACAGAAAAATATTTATTAACCCAAATCTTAAAGGAATTAAAAATGTGATACCTGAGTTGTAAATTTTCACTTTCTACATCTTACGTATTATTTTATTTTCATTTCATGAAATTTTTACACTTAACTTCGAAACCAAAATTCATTTTACATTTATTGTGTGTAACAAAAAGGTACTCGCATATTATCGCGAAAGTGCCTAAGTTAAAGATAACTCGCCAAATTGGCAGTAACGATTTCGCATGTGTCCTACGCGCTGAATTAGCAACCATGTACTTCGTTTTATATAATGTCGCCAATACGGTGGCGACAATACGCAAGTATCAACAAAAATATTACTTTTTGAGAAAAAAAATGCAACTATTATTTGATCACAAACTGCATGTCTTCGAACTTTTACCGCAAATATAAATCTTTGAAAACTGCAAAAATGAATTCGATGTAATAGTTAAACAAATGTGTATGCATTTTGAACTAGTTCCAGAAGCAATTTGATTCATTATTTATATTTATGTTTCTCTAGAAGCATTATATTGTTTCCTTAAAACCATATACAAGCAGAAAATTAACTTTTATGTAAAAAAATTCAGCCCTTCAATAATAAGTTATTAGAAATATCTAGGAAACATTATGATAAATAACAGATTTTTCTAAGTAAAAATTTCAAAACAATGCCAGACAGAAATAGCTTTTTTACATATTATGTAACCCGAAGAAAAAAACCTTTTGACTAAACTAACACTCATTAGGCCCAGGTGTGTAAGTACTCTTTATATCAATTGTTTTGTTTAAATAGAAACATCTATCCACATGGAAATAAAGAAAATGCATTGCTATATTAAAAATTAAGATCGTTTTTTGTTAAATCAACTGATTTTACACTCTCCTATCACCAAAGAAAACAAATATTATAGTTTTTAAGTTAATGGTTTTTTTAAATTAAAATACTTAAAAATTTCAGTCCTTAGAAGAATGTAAAAACAACTAAAACAGTAGATTTTTGCATTAAAAAACATTTAAAATAAACAAGTTTTTAACCAACTGGAAAGAGTTTTTAGAGAAGTTTTCTGCACCCATTTAAAAGAAAAAATAACATCCCAAGGAGCAACAGAATCATAATCTAGCCATTTTTCTACTTTATACAGCATTTTATTTTCAATTATTCACTGTTAACAAGAAAAATAAAACAAACCAAAATCATATTGTTGAAATATTTATTCTGGAAATTGTACACATACATATATACATAACAAATAAACAAGAATATAAGTGAAATTTTTTTTTTATAAACACTATCTAATCCATATTATAGTCAACTCCATCCTTATTTGTGCAGAACAGATTATGTTTTAGTGTAATATATATTGAATTATCATTGTAAATATAGGAAAGTGTGTAAAAGTACATAAATAAACAACTTTTTAATTTTTTAACAAATCATGTCTTTGAGTTACAAAATGTGAGTGAAAATGCCTTTCAAACAGTGTTGTTTCAAATAAATTACATGTTAGGATATGCGAGTCATCTAAATTATTTACTGCAGAATTTATAGATAGCTGGTTCTGAAAGGAATTTTGAAAGTTTTCTCATTAGAGTAAAATTTTTACAAAGGTTGTTCATAATTATATAGTTTTCGAAATGACTATCTACAAAATTTAGCATAACACATGTAGTGATATGCTATACCTGTATCAGTATTTAGAACATAAGGACAAAGGCTACAATGTGAAACCAATGGTCTTTGGCAGAAAGTGCAAAATGTATGAAATTCATAAATTAATTTTATCCATAAAATATGTATAAAAAAAAATTCAGACCTATATCAAAATTTAAAACAAATTATGAGTGGAAACATTAAAAATCAAGATTTGTACTAACAAGCAGAAATGAAATTAGTGCAAATTAAAAATAAAGCATTCATAATTTAGAAACAAGATAAAAGATTTACAAAATACAATTTTTATAAATATTGCACGTCTACCTGAATTTCACATTTATAAAAACAACAGTTAAAAAAATACCACACATTGGAACAATATATACAGGAACTAATTTGTTATCAGTACACTACACATTAAACATCTTTTAGAAGTGGTTTTGAAATCGCAAATAAATTTTGGCATCCAATAGTATTCAATCAATGATGATGGTCTCCCACTAAGAACTCAACATGACAATAATTTAAAAGAATGGCTTATTCCTGGCAAAAAAGGAATTACATTAAGAAGCAAAAACGTAAGTACTTTTTTTTTATAGAAAACCAATTAGAAAAATATGAATGCCAGGATTTAAAGAAATAGAACAAAAGGTATTTAGAAATGCCAAGAAAAAAGCAGAAAAAAATAAAATTGAAACTGGAAAAATAATAACTGCATATAAAAGAGTGGGGTGCTCAATATCAATTGTTATAATTTCTTACTAGTTCTATTCCAAAATGCAGAGTTAGTGTAAAAATGTAGTACAGAGGACCCCACGCCTTTACCACGATGACATTAATTTTCTAGTTAATCATTTTATTCTTATATAAGATTTATTTCTTACTTTTTAGTTTGATAAAAAAGCATGTTTCTTAAAACTATAATTTAAATTAATTGTGCTTCAAATACGTCAGACTGAACAAATTACGTATTATCACAACAAATGCCAAATCTAATAATAACACACCAAGTTGGCAACCCTGATTGGTAATTGCGTCTTATTGCAACCTATTAGTGATATTATATGAAATTAAGCACCTGGCAGCCAATTCAGTGTGTACCACACATAGGAAATCGGGGTGGCCAACTCAGCGAGTTATTTAGAGTCAGCGATTGTCGCAAAAATACACAAGTACCCTCCGAGTTCCTGTGTGTTGAACGTGCTGAATTGGCAAACAGGTGCTTTGTTTCATATAATGTCACCAATTGGTTGTGATAATACGTAAGTACCAAGATTTATGTTTTTTCACTTGTGTACAACATACCTGCATACAGGAGTTTTTGTACCCAAGCTGTATTAATTTTTGGTACTTTCATAATATTGCAACCATATTGGTGAAATTATATGTAATACAACACATGGTAGTCAATCTGGCGCATACGACACATGCAAAATCAGGGTCACCAACTTGGCACGTTATCTTGAACATTGGCATTGTTGTGGTAATATGTATCGTAAAATCTGGTGTATGGTGCACACTTTTAACACAAAAAATAAGATTGAATTTTATGCGTGCACGTTATATACCAGGTATAAAAATAAGAGCTTTAAAAAATGTGAGAACAGGAAAAAAAATTAGATTTCTACATAGATCAAAATAATGGTTATTTAAAAGAAATGGCATTCCTTATGAACTTAAAGGGTTGCACTTCTAGATGTATACTATTTTTTACTAAAGCTTAGAACAAATGACTTTCAAACTTTAAGAGCATGACTCGCATACATCTCAGGTTTCTTCATGAAAATGGGGGTGCACATTCTCAGCAAATAAACATAAAAATTAAAAATTGCTACTTGAAAGTATAAGTGCATGTAATACGATGGTATACATGATATACCAGATTTTATGGTAAAAACATAATTTTTCTCTACATTTCTTTAACGAGTAAAAGCATAAAATATATTTATATTGGGTTAAATATAAAGAATCTGATATGTATACTTCATTTATTTTCATCCAAATAAACAAAACACTATAGTCACAATAAAGGAACCATAAAATAAATGTATTGAAATAATTTCTTTATGAGAACTTTTAAGACATTTTACATAAGTTTACCAATAAGCTAGAAAAGTTCTTTAAAATCTACAAGAAATTAGTCTCTTAAAAAGATTACTAATTGAAAACAAAAATTTATTTTGTAGGCTTGCGTTTTTCAAGACATGCAAGCTATTTTAAAGTTCAATATGAAAATAAAACTATTCCAATGTAGCAAAGGAATACTTAAAATTATTATTTGCCTATAAGCAAGTGCCCAAAAAATCAACAATGTGACTTATTATGAATCAAGTAAATTTCATTAAGATATGTGACTACCCAAAATTCGCAGTTTTGGTGAAAATTTTCAAAAATTACTTTTGTGTTTTTATTTTAAAGACTATACATTTAAGATTCCAAAAACACTCTATTTTTGTTTCTATGATATCTAGAAGCAAAGTTATAGCATAATTAGTAAACTGGAATTGGAGTTAACAAAACCAGATGCTGATCCCTACACAAAATATTTTTAAGATATTGAATTTAAAATTTCAGAACATGTTTTATTTAATTCTATCTGTGTTATGAATCAAAATCTAATCATTGTGTATATACAGTGAACCCAAATTGTGTTCGTACACTTGCAATTTCCTATAAAATTTATTGTTTCCGACTAATAAAAATTAATAT